>JACCHZ010000154.1:1145000-1190101 GCA_018907045.1 Wiebesia pumilae
TCAGCTCGCTATGTGAGAAGCGTTTTCCTCGAAATCGAGGTAAACTCGGCGAATACGTGCGCTTGGGAGACATAGAGAGCCGGCAATGAAGTCGACGACGATGCACAACAACCAGACGAAAATCTCCAGCTCGTACTGCATGGCAGAAGAGGGTCCTAATTAATGGCGGACGCTGCTCCTGACACGTTTACTCTGCTACAAACCCTTGAAGCCTCCCCATTCTTTCGCGGGGGTGACGCATATTTTTCTCTTCCACATCTTTCTCTCTTTCTCTATTTCTTTCTATCACTCATTCTCTCTTTTTACAGTAACTCAAAAGCGCCTTGTAAATATACTCAAAGGCTGGAGAATTACAGAGAGAAGGCTAGAGCGAGAGAGAGAAAGTAAAGCCAATTATACCTCTAACGAGCCGACTGCGCGGAACTTTTGGAGTTTCGATTAAACAGAGAGCCACTAATGGATGATCCTCGTACATACGCGAGCCTAGTGCAAAAGATGGCATATACCTATCACTGTTGAAAGACGATTCGCGACCGCGCGCACCCTTGTAATCCTGTTGTATACGTCTGTACGCCTTCCATCCCCGCTTTGTCTTCTTTTTTTATTTTTACAACTGAGTCGAAGGTCTTTTCAGTCTGTATACTTATCGGTGTAGGTACAATTGGCAAATTAGCGAGACAAGGTCTTACTAGAACGTTAAAAACAATCAGATGAGATATCGGGTTGAAAGAACAAATAGAAAGACGTTAATCAAAACATTTAAATACTCTGGCTTCACTCCTTAATCTAATCAGATATCGTTTAAGCAAACAATAGAAATGTTATTTTGCATAAATAGTTTCGGTGCGTATTATTCTTCCAATCGTATAATAGTATAAATATTTTCATCGTTAAATTTTATAGTTAAAATAAATTTATAATTTTTATATAAATTATCTATATATACATATAACATAGTTAAAATAAATTTGTTGATTTATTTATGGAATTTCCGTTATCAATTACACTTTCGGTTATTTATGTGTTTTCTTTTACAAAGAATAATTGAAACTAGCTCAGTCCAACAAAATTTCATTTTTCGTTACAAACAAATATATATCTTTAATAATTAAATGAAACTGACTGCAAACAAATAATTTTTTTTATTGTTCATACATTATTACTGTATATTCACGGTAAAGAAAGGCAAAAGAATTCCTTACTACAAGTTCCACTATTCACGCAAATTTATTCAAAACGATACAAGAAAGATTAATTCAAAAACTATATCAATAATTAGTACTTATTTATGTTTTAATGTTAAAATTGCATCAACGTTCTTAAATATATAATGTAAATTGCAAGCTTTATTGAAAGCTTGTATACGATAATTTTAAAATCGCCTAAAAGAAGGACATCTCGAACCCGTAAATGATGTACATGGAAAATGAAAGCGAAAAGTTTCTATACAGCACAATGAACTCTGAAATGAAGAAAATAATATCAGTATTTCTTCAGCAACGCCCTGAATGCCCGGAAAATCCGTGATTTTTCGCACGGAAGAGGATGAACTAGCTCAGGATGATTCGCAGTTTTGAACTAGGATGCCTAAGCTGCGAACAAAGCCAAGAAATTCTCGTAAAGAGACAGACAAAGAGTGATAGAGCGCGAATTTCCGAAGCACGCGGGTCAGCTATAGAAGTATAGAGTAAAAGGAAAACGACCCAGAATGGATGTAGCACCAGAAGGGACAGATCTATTCGTAACATAATATGCTTTCACTTGGGCTTTTTACGAGCATCGCCTGATATCTGAAAAAGATAAATGTATTCCTTATTACACCAGTCTTGATTTACTTTCAAACACTTTTCAAAGAAGAATAGCAGTATTTTTGTGCAAGAAAGCGTTACAATTATGCTTGTTATAATTATATTTAATATAAAGTATATGTATTCTCCAATAATTTTGACCATTTTGTAGGTGAAATCAGAGAAAATCGTTTTACGTGAAAAACGAAAAAAATAGTTGGAATAGTGACGAAATTAAAAGCAAAATTTAAAATTAAATTAAATTATTTGTATGTAAGCTAGGCCTTCGTAAAACAATATTTTAAGAGTAAATATTAGAACACTTTTTAAATTGTAAACATCAATTTTGTGAAAATAATAATGCTGATTTTAATAGATTGGACAAGCTATATTATTTTTAAGCAAATTTACAACACTTAGAAATGAGAAGCAGGCTGTACAAAGTTAAATATAGTTTCCATTTGTGCTGTAATTAGTACTTTCCAAATTGTTACTATGCATTTCAAGCCTGTCGTTACTTTTAAAGCTCTATAGTATTTTTACAATACTATATTAAGATTTTTATTAAAAATTCATAATATGAAAAATTGTTAAAATTATTATTATTAGAGAATATAGAGAATCAATAAATACAAAAAATTAAGTTGTACCATTCAAAGTAAACTTTTGTTTTGAAGAACGTATATTCTTTTTATAAATGTCACTTTGAATAAATCAAACAAGGTTCTAAGGTTCTTCGTTAAACAATAACAATTTCGTAACACGAAAAATTTAATAAAAAGGAAAAATATGCGCATATTGAATTAATTTCCAGAATTTCTAATCTTAGAATGTATTGCAAATGCTTAAATTATTCTTCTACTTTTGAAAGTAAATTTCAAAATAAGATAACCATAGATTTATCGTATTTAATTCAAATTACTCCAATATATTTACAAGAAATAAAAGAAAAATTAAATATGGGGGCTGGTTTTACATTCTTATCCGTATTAACTTAGACAAATATAAATATTTTAATTAGTCACAAAAATTTGTAATAAACTTCTAAAATATTTTTATTCTCATACTATAATAATCATAGCGATATCATTTATCTTAAAAATACTGACAGAAATAATTTTTTATGTTTCACTGAAAATTATGATAACGAAGAATACCTTATACAGAAGAAGTTTCATCGCATACATCTTGCAGAATCGCTAGAAGTAAACTCAATTATGGAATATTCGAAACTTATTCTACAATACGTCACCGCGTTATTATATTCCAGTTGCAATTCTCCTACTGAAATAACCCGAACAAGCCAAAGACTTTCCGCGAAGCTAATAAAGAAAAATTGAAGCGAGTAAAAGTTATGTAGAATATGAAAAAAGAAAAAAAAAGCTTCGAGCAGCTACTCTTCATTAATGTCGAAAAACAGACGAGCAAATACGTATAGGCGAGCTCCCGTAGCAGCAAAGCCATCCACTCGGCTAAAATTCAATCCTCGCGATCCTCCCCACGGAGCGAACGACAGACGCGAACTTTCGCCTATTCTTCGCGCAAATGAGAAGTGTCTCGTCCCGTTTGATGGCGTTTCACGACTATCTCTCCTCTTCCACGGTAGCTGCCCTGGTGCAACAGCATAATAAGTTTCGAGGAGCCGAGAGGCGGTCGGTACTCCCGAGAATTCGAGATCGGGCTACGCGGATATATAGCCGTCCCGGCGAGATTTAAGCGACTTATGGCGCATGGAGTGCCTTTCCTTCTACGGCGGGTTAATATAAGCTCGAGGCCCGAGCTGGCCGAACAATAAAAAGCTCGAGTCGCCTGAGAAGGGGTTGAGCCTCTCTCCCGCGATGAGAGTTTTTACTTTTTATGCCTTATATAACTCTTATCTATTAACTTGTTTTATATTCAATCGCGTAAAAGACAATCTTCCGTTGGAGATCCGACCATTACCGATGGCGCGTCATTTTAAAAAGCGAACATCGATTTCGGCGGAATAACGTTGAAGCTTTTAAATCATTCGTATCTGCTTCATCTCGAAACTGCCGATTTTTAAGGATCTTATATCAATTCTTAAACTGAGCTTCCATTGGGCAAAGTTCGAATAAATGTAGAAACATCATTCTCTATAGGACATACCTGCGTTATCGTTAAACGAGATTTCATGCAGCTGCTTATAATCGTCAGATTCATCTTTCAAAACTGACTCATGACCTGCGAGCAAACGATTGTAAAGCACGAAGTAACAGCAGTGATCCGCACTCGTGATACACAAATAAATCCATTGTCACGGTGAAGATGCTCCTCGCGTTTCAGCACTAAAGAAGGTAAAAGGCTCGAGCGAAGATCTAAAGACAAGCGAAATGAGAATGAGAGAAAGCCAAGGTGCTTCAGGATTCTTGCAGCTAAGTCGCGGCCGGAAATAAACTCCTCGGAAGTATAGGAGAGCGTGAGCTCCTGCGTTTCTTCATTAACGTAATGGAGGGATCGTTGTCATTGTCGTCGTAGTTGTTGCCGGATGCTTCAAAAGCACCTAGTTTTTTTGAAGGATTTTATGAAATCGGCAGCTTCTTAAGCTCGTGAACGACGCCCGCGAGCCGATGCACTCAAGAGTTTTCGCCCGTTACTCGCCCGAGGGCTTTTGTCTCTTATAAGCGCGGAATTCTGTTTCGATAGCTGACGCCAAAGAGGAGAATGGCAAGAGTCTCGCCGAGCGCGACGCATTCAAGCGCCTTTAACGCGCTCGAGCTTCGACACGAGCACGATGTCGTTAAGACCTTCTCGAATTTTATGAAGGAATTGCTCGTGTTTTTATTTTTTTCATCCCTTTGACAGTCTTTCAAGCCGATGCCTCGGGACCATTTGTCGATGATAATGGATACCTGCCTCTGATGACATTTACCTACGTTTCTCGTTACTTCGTAATATCAATCGACAAAAGGATGAATATTTTACTATATATTTCGAAGTATTTCTTATAATTGGCCAAAATTATACGAATTTTAAAATTCTAACCGACGGAATTTTCAGATTCTAACAAACTGCAATAGTGCTTATGATTTTACGGAAATTGTAGTTCTGAAGTCTAAAATTCAGATGTATATTTAAAAGTTCCATTTTATTTGTAAGAAATTTTATTCTCGAACTATTTTATTCTAAAACTTTTATTCTAAAACAATAACTAATGCAAATTAGGCAGAAGTAAATTTAGTTGAACGGGCAACAATATCATTAAAAATAACATTACTTGTTCTATTTCTCATTACAACCATGAATCATATATTTCATATATGTAACGGAAAGGACCGCGCCAAGAATGCAACTAAGAAAACTCGATTAACTTTCAATAGTTCTTTGAAGAGCGAGAGGGACTTTATAAAATCGATTCATTTTAATCGACTCAGCTTCTCGCTTGCGTTCCAATTAAAACATTCAAAATGAAATTTCGCAATTCACAAATCTTCAATGCGAGACGCATCCCCAAAGAAATTACTTAGTCTCATTGAATTCCTATACGGCCAACTTAACTGATCGATAACGCGGCAATCATTCGTAGATAACACCCTTCTGTCGACGATCGGGTAGCGAAACGTCGGGTCGCTTCGTGTAGGTATGAATTTTTTTCAAATCACCGAAAAAAAAGAAAATAATAGTAGGAGAGGCAAAGTAACGGTCCCTTGGGTACAGCAGGCGAAAATATCACGCATACCTTACGCATAGAACGTCCATATATACGTGCTACGTCACGTCAAAAGCGCTCTCGACGCAAGTGCCTAAGGGGGAGGCCCGCGTATATACACGACGCGTGGCGTGGCGTGAACGAGGTCTCATTTGAATTCGAATGGAGACACGATTCGCACGCTCATACCACTGCCGCGTATGAATATACGTATACAGTCATCATTGAAAACGCGGATATGTATATACATGTATACGGAGAGAGCAAGTGAGAGTCAACTTTTCGAGCGAACATAAAGTGCGCGACGCTCGCGTGCAATATGTCAGCGACAGAGACAGGACGAGCATTCACGTCCTATCGACTGGAAACACCTACTGCCACGTCTCTCTCTCTCTCTCTCTCTCTCTCTCTCTCTCTCTATCTCATTCCCTCTCTATCTATCCAACTCACGATTATTCGCAAATTCCGCAGAGTCTTTGTGAAAGCGAGATTCGCGCTATCTTTTTTGGCGTCTTCCATTTCTTTTTTACATTTGAGCGAACTATCGACGCAAGTATTGAATTGTCGTAAGTACTACGCAGCTGCTCTCAAAGTGGATTCCTCTTCGTATATATATGTATGAGCAGAGAAAATGAGTTCTGTGTGGAGTGAATTCAAGCAAAGATTGTGTTTCGAGCTTGGCGTAATTCGATCATAACGTACTATTGTTTTTAGTAATTTAAATTTCTCCATTCTTAATTCAGAAGTCTTTGTTAATTGATATATTGATATCATAATTATTACTGCTTGTGAGGAATGAAAAATCTAAAGTAACGTTCTTCAATTCATGCTTTTCAACTTGCTTTTCAATTCATCTTTATAACTTTGAAAAATAATTCTAATCGATGCAGTGACTCGAGAACATGAAAATTCAAATTATTCAAGTGTGATAAACTCTAACATCGAGATTTATCTAGATATGGGAATAATTTGTAATATGAATCTGTAAACTGAAATAAATGTAAATGGACTTTAAGTGCAATAAATTTAAGAGAAATACTTTTGTAATCTTGTAAAAGATGTAATAGAATTTTTGTAATTCTAAATTATCCATTGAGATTAATTCCTGTACCGATTTTTCATCCGTATTTTAGTTTTATTGAGAGGAATTTTTAATATCATTTTAAAAATAATAAAAGTAAAGTGTAAGTTAAAACAAAAATGTATTATTAATTGTAATCTTATTGTTTTTTATCAAGATAAAAATAAAGTTGCTAACTTGTCTTAAATGGGCTCATATTAAAGAGTTCGCTTAATTTTTGAATATTTAAAAAAATATAACTTTATTCGCCTCTACTTATGTGACCTATTTCAAAATAATTCCTATCAAAAATAAATCATACTTATACCAACCTTTTTTCAGTCTTCAAAATAGTTCTGAACTCTATTTTCTAGTATAACTCAATTTTCTTAGCTCAGCATTTTATTTAACGTCTGCAACGGTCATAAATTGTTACCCTCTCATGGCTCACTTCACTTTTTGAAAGAAAAAAATTCACCTGAGGTTATATTTATTGAGTACAGTGTTTGTGGCATCATTAATCAAAAAATTTCAAAGAAACGTTGACGACTGAGCTTATACGTCATGTGCAATTTTCATAAAGTGTTCTCCGAAAATCTGATACATTTTTACACTTAACTTCAACATCGTAAATATCTATATAGGATTTTAAATTGACTCTAATACATTATACTTGATATTTATGGAATACTAAGTAATTGTGATATAAACATGGGTGTAAAACTTTCAACGACTGTTTGAAATTAATACTTTTCATTGCGATTTAATTCAAAACTTTTATTAGCTTAAATAAATATTTATTTTTATCGCGTACTCATGCATTAATCAATATTGCTATTTATACTACCTTATAATAATTGAAATATATGAAAGATCCTTGAGTATTTCATTTATAATTAATTAAACTATAAATTTTAATAAAAATTCTATAATTTCAGAAAAAACATAAGCGGCTCCTCACATCTTCGAAGTACTATTTAATATTGTTTTACTCGAACCATAAAAAAATAACTACATTATTAGCATAGAAATTAAAAAATTACTTTCCTCTTAATTTATTTCACTTTTTAACAGGATATAAGTGAACTTAAGCAACTAATACCTTGTTATTACCTTCTTTTACAGATATAACTTGATTTAATAATGAAAAATAAATTAAAATACAACTAAATAAAAGAAAAGTTTCAATTAATGAATAAAAAAAGAATGTAAATGAGATCAGTTTGTATATTATGTTAACACATTCCACATATAATTAACAAAAATAATTTTAGTATTAAATATAAGCAGTCTATAAAAAGAGCATTAAATATCTACTTATCTCTCTCTCTCTCTCATTCTAAGATCACACAGAAAGCTTGTGTATATTTGTGATCTTGTTTTGTAGTCAGACCCCGTGAATTATTCAGTTAATTTCCGGTAAACTGAAATTTTGCTATTGAACGCGACGTATAGCAAGTTACGGCAATAGTACGCTTGTGGTAGAAGATCGGTCCTAAGTACGTACTTAGTGAACCCTTCGAGCTTAGCTTAAGGCGTTTTAATCGCGTAATTGCACGAACAGAAAATCTGCGAGTTTGCAATAAATATACGTATGCCGCAGTCGTGTACATTTGTGCACACAAATCCTCGTTACAATGGAGCTTACATCCGTAAGCTCATATCCGCGTATCAATCTTTTTCTCTTCTTTATTTTTATTCCAAGCTTTATTTATAAAATAACGAAATATGTACCAATGAAAACAAATTTTAAGCTTAATCATTCTTACATTATTGTATTTGTATTTGAAGTTTTTTGCATTACAGTATTTGAAATAATTTACAACAGTAAGTTTATCATTAACAAAAATTAAATAATAAAGTTATCATTATAAATACAATATTCAATGAATCAGAGAATCATTATCTTATGTTGTACATTAAAATTTAAATATATAATTAAAAAATCTTATAGTAAGTAAATAAAAACAATTGAAATTAATAATTATTGGAAAATTTAAATTCATAATGAATATTTATATCAATAGGAAATTATTATTAAAATTCTTACAGTACAGCAATGTAGTATTTTATATTTACAAAGTAATATCCCTAAAAACATAATTAATAATTAAAATATTTTTAATTATATCTGTAATAATAGTTATCTACAATCTTAAAAATATAATTACTTATATCGTTCAACGTCAGTTTAAGTCAAGTAAATAGCATTTAAAAATTTACATAAATTCGCACTACAATCTTTTGACTTTATATGTGAGTAGATCCTAAGGAACTCTTACCGTGTGATAGTTGTCTACTGAATTTAATAAGACATCTATCGTGCCATGTACTCAACTTAATTGGTAGCACCCGATGAATTCTCTCGTCATCAAAGTATACCTTGCACCGTACATAGAAATTCGCCCCGACGCTACAAAGGCGAAAATTACGTTCACCGTAATATATATTCCAGAGGTTCAAAAGGCCGCGCGCACGAGAATTACACAAGAACATATACGCCGTGGAATGCCTGGAGAAGGTTTGGTATCTTATTTACTAATTCATCTTTGGACTCGGTGATTGATCAAGAATCAGGCGCAGCCCACATGCTAAAGATTAAGCGAGGAGATAAGAATCTCAAATCAGAGCAAGAAGCTTTTAGCGCGCGAATTGAATTTAGCTCGTTGCCGCGCGCCACTGACGTCACTCCCGAGCCACCCTGGCCTTTTCGCACCCCTGTCGTGCTGCTGCAATTATTTATTATCGCTACTAAGGGAGCTTGAGTCTCGTGCATGGATTTCGCACTGTAACTTTCGACTCGAGTTTTTGCTCTTTACATTAAGGTGAGTATGCCGCGCTATAGTTATTGGCGGCCTTATAACGTTTACTCATTTTTTTGTAATTCTACATAAATCTGCCACAAACATTAGTTTTTCGAGATAAGTGTTGAGACGACATTTTTCGCCAGGACCTTTTTCTTTCGTCAATTTTTTGCAATTTCTTATTGTAATTATCTTAAGATATATTGCTTATAGTTTTGTAATGGTTATTTTGTTTAATAATTTTGTAGCTTTTTAAGTACTGTATACAACAAATACATACGCATTTATATTTTACAAGGTATGGAATTGCATTAGTAGATTTTATAATTAATTTAATTTTATAATTAATTTTAAAATTAATAGATAAAACAGAATTAACGGAAAAGAACAGTGGAATCTTGGATAATTTAAATTTTATTACATCATATTTATATATTATTTTCCTTTTGCTTATATATTTGAAAACAATACTGAAAAACAAGATAAAATATCGAGAAACTTTTCATCATATAATATAGAACTAATTATAACTGGACTAAGTTTGCAAATGAAAAAATTAAACTAAAAACTTACGACTCCAAAATTAATTTATAAATAAACCAAATTACTTCAATAAATTTATTTAAATATATAATAAAATATATTACTATATACATATTACTATACCCCTAGCGAAACGTTTCCTCCTCGTGCGTACAAAAATTTATTTCGTATACCAAATATCTCTTATATAACACGTCATTGACGAGGGTGAGTAGGAGAGAATTACTTTTACATAAAAGTACAATACGTGCTCATGACCCGCTACATAGAAAGCATCATGTCCTACACGCGCGTGCAAAAAAAATAATTTACGTTTAGTACCGTCGTATTTCCTCTCTACGCCGAATATCATCCGCATCCACATACGCGGCCAGACCGTCGCACCAATATAATTCATCCCCGCGCGTACAATAGTCAATTTTCTTTCTGCTCGATCGGCAAATGTGTGTCGGCGCTAAGCGTCGACCTCCGCAGCCGACGATAATAAAAAGCCCGGCTAACCTGATATTCGGCGGTCGATCCCATTCAGCGCCAGTCGAGCGATTTGCTAATAGCACGCACTGTCCCTCGTGAAGGTAGAGGGGGCAGCCGCGATTCGTCGCGCTGTATAACATACGCGAGGGTATGTTACGTCCCGTCTAGGCACCCGCAAAAATTGCAGCGGCGACTCAGGCTCGGCATAAATTTTCGTGTTACACGCGCTGGACGTGCGTTTCGCGAGGCGCGGATGTTTCTATTGTGCTTAAGCGCATTCGCTCGAGTGTACGCCCGAGATGGCGATTCTTGCGAAGTCGTTCCAATGAATTATTACGTTAACTTTTACGCCGGACGCGCTTTATGAATATTTCCTATTTACGCGTGATTGTCATATTTTTTCCTAAAATTTGACGTTTCTATGGGATCTTTCGCTCAAATCCTGGAGTGCACTTGAAATACTTACGTCATGGGCTGACCGTGTTAATTTGATGCAAATATAAATGGAAACATCTTGTTTTTGTGTGTAAGGAAAAAGTTTAACATTTATATTTATGGAATGTGTATTTATTGAACAGATGTACTTAAATTCAATAACCCCCATTGCTTCATAATAATCAAGGTTGTTTAAATAGGATATATATGAATAACTTTGTATATAAAGAACTTTGCCCAATTACACATAAGAGCGATCGTTGTTTTTAAGCAAAATCACAACGTAATATATTGGCGCTGCATAATAAATACACAATTCGAGCACAGAAGAATATAAATTATGGCAAGCATGCTCAACTAAGTCCGCTAATTAATCTTTCGTGAATTACACTGAATGCGAGGTGGACAGCAGATAAAAAGGAGGAGGAAGAAGCGGGTTCATTGTTTTCGTTAGTCTCCCTCCCCGCGATTCAGCTCGCGCTCGCCATAAAGAAAAGTTCAGCTTTCGATATTCAATGTAATATCGCGCGTTCACCCCACGAAACGCCACATATTATACTGACCCCCTGGAGGGTCGCGCATAAAGTAAAACCGAGGCGAATCTGAAAACCACGAGAGAAGCGAGAGAGCGATGCACGAAAGCAAATCGAGGCTAAGCACTTCCGGTCTTCGGTTGTCGAATCGACCCTAATGTACTTGACGTAATGACGTCGTAAATTCCGCCGTCGCAATTCCACATCTCCCCGTATGCGTGCACTTTTACCGGAATTGTGTTGTGAAAGTTCAAAGTGTCAAAAATTGGATAATCCTCCTTAGCAATAGCGTTAATAGACCCGTGAAAATATTGACCATAAAAATAGATTTTCAAGAGAATTCGCTTGACATCGAATTATTAGAAAGTGAACTTATATCAAGTAATTTCATCTAGTACAGTGAATTTTATTGTATTGTATCGATATTGAAATATTAACTAGCGGTTGTGTGAAACATCTTTATCACAATTAATAAAAATAATGACATGCATTATTTGTAGGAACATTAATAATTATTATGAAATTACATTATTACTTTCAGAATAAATTTCTGATGTATAATATAACAAATAGAATTATTTATTATATAATATAATATAATATAATATAATAATATAATAAATATTATTTATTTATTATATTATAGTAAATAAATAATGTAATTCAATTATTATAAATTATATTAAGATTTTCTTTAAAATATGCCATTTGAGCCCAACTTTTTTGATATCATTATTGATATCATTTTGATATTGTTATGCTCATTATCCAAAAAAGAAATAGAATGCTCATCGGGAAAAACAATAGTCAAGTTTTGCATACACGTACATAATTGAAAATATAGAGTAATATTTTAATAATTGCTTGGAACTTATAAACCGCACAAAATGTCGTGCTTAACCAAGCAAACTCGTGCTCGAATTAAAATGTAAATATTGCAAGGAAGCGGAAGGAAGGAAATATGCTCGTACCCCTGTGACTTCTTCATTGGTGATAAATCAAGCGAATAAGAAAGTTGCGCGTCGTGGTTTTTTCGGCCGTCCCTAGATAAGAGTACCTCAGGAAAAATTTAGGATTCGGTGGAGGTTTATGAGTGCCTTGTGATAGCCGCGCGCGGATGGCGCCCGCACGCATTTGTATAAAGTAGTTATATTTATACTGCTAGCAATGCACTCAATTGCGGTGATAAGAGTATGCGGCAGCGATTTGCTTAGTTTACGGCTGGTGCGCCATACTTCAATTCACCACAACCACCAAACGAAACCAACCGACGGAGCTTCGGTAGATAGTGTTGTGACGCTCTTTATACAGAAAACCTCTTGTTTTATTATCTCGACTAAGTGGTTACGCGAGCGGAAAACAAAAAATGAAATAATATAAGAAGGAAGCCAGACGAAGCATTACAAGGAATAAAAGGGGGAAAAGGGCTTATCGCGTCGAACGATCGAAAGATCGTTTATTCTTGAGCGAGAGCTGACTTAATCGATGGCAAAATTTAATTTTCTTGGGCACGTTCCACTTCATGAATTTACAGGTGATAGTACTATCTCTGATTTACCTTTAGATACGATAGATAATTAAATTACGTGTAAAAATATTTTCTAACATTAATATTCTATTATGTTCTTTTATAAATTATAAACCTTAATTAGAAAAATAAATATGATTGATATTATTAAATAAATTTTTGATTGACGTATGACAGAACCGCTATCAATCAATCAGCTTGAGAAATAATCTTAAAACTTACCGACGACGTATGGTTACATTTATCATCACGAAAAACTCTCACCAGATGGCGGCACAAACTAGAGTATTATGGAAACCTTGGAAAACTTGAAAATAAACTGATAAATTCAATTCAGGTTAATCTCCAGATGAAATAACCCGCTGAAGTTACCACGAATGAACCCATGTTATTCCGGTATATACTGAATCAAACTTTGCAAATAAAGCAAAAATTACAGACAAAACATAGGAGTTTCTTAACTTTTTAAAAAATTAAATATATATTAAAGATTTTTTTAATCCAACTTTTTTTCCATGTAACAATTGTTGATTCCAAATTTGATATTTTATAAGAAAACTTTTAAAACAGAAAATATTACTTATTGTTTAAGATGTAACAAATCTTTTCTAAATTCTGTTAAATAGATTTTTTGTGAATCAAAAGTAGTTTTAGTTGCTGAATATACATCATCCTTTCATAAAAATAAGATAAATATCTCATCAAGTGATAAATAAATACAAATAATAATTGCATAAAATTTAATTTTTCCAACATAATTTCTTTCGGTAACATAGTATATATATCAGATCAGAAAAATATATCAGAAATGAATTCAATTATTTTCAATTTAATTCTTTTATACTTAAATTTTAATGAATATTTGTCTATGCTATAATATAAAACTAATTATTATTTGAAAATCGTATATAATAATTAAATTAAATAGCTATATAAAAAATATGGGAAGAAAAAAGAACGATTTTAAAAGTTTTTATGTAATTAATAGTAAAATAGAATATGTATCATTTAAAACTTTTACTAATAATCGCATTTTTTGAAAAATCATATTTAAATATCTAGTAATTTTAATGTTTAAAAAGTTAATATTAAAAAGTTGCCATTAAATTAAAAAATAAAATGTCTATTAAAATTTCCAGTCCTATAATGAAAATTAAATTATAAACTGAAAAGTGTTCAATATGAAAACTTTTTTCTAATAAAATTGTTGTTTCTGTACGCTTTATTAAAAAAAAATTTAAATAGATAATCTTATATCAGAAATTAAGTAATTTAAATATATTTTTATTTGTGTTCTCATTAGGATAACATTATGTAATAAATTAAAATTATCCTAAAATATAATAAAAACTTTATCTAGTAAATTGTCAAACAAAAATTTTTTAAAAAATAGTAGTTATTAGTATATGATACATAACTATCAATTGAAATAAATACGCATAATTAAAAGATATTTTTGCGTTCATGTTTTATTCATGTTTTAATAATAATTTACGTTTAAAAATATTGCTTTAACGATCCCACATACAAAGAAAAGACCTATAAATAATTAGTAATAAAAAAGTTAATAACATTCGACTTAAAAGTAATGTAAATACTGTATAATACAGTTTTAGCATTGAAAGAATTTAATAAAGTAGCATTATTACGTATGAAATGATATGTAAAAATACGAAACAACAAATCTTACAATATCAGTACTTCAACAAGAAACAACTGTGGCAGAATAATGAGAAAAACAATTTCAAGGAAGAAAAAAGAAAGGAAATAAAGCGCCGGAACCTTGTGCTTTCTCATACGCAAGCTGCGCCTCGGGGATAAAAATATTCACCATCGCAAAATGTCACAGCGAATGCGTGCACGTCGTTCGCGTTACGCGCCGTGCAACGAACGAGTAAGTCTAACGTTATTCTGCGCTCAGATTTGCCTGAAATTTGTTGGCTCTTCGGATCGTGCGCGCGCGTGCTCTGCTGTTACCAGAAGCCCATAAATATGTAATACTTCTCATATCGAGGCCTCGCATTTCTGCCCTTGCCGTACCTCCTTTACAATCCTGTTCTTCCCTCTCTCTCTCTCTCTCTCTCTCTCTCTCTCTATCCTTCCGTTCCTTCTCCTTCCTTTTACGTCTGACTAAACATCTATTTCTCTCCTCGTCCCTTTCCGCAAGCAACCCCTTACGTGTTTTTGCGGGTCCGCCCGTATAGCCTCGCGGCAATACCAAGGGAAAATGCGGTAAATCATTTGTCCCGAAAGAAAACACAATACTCCGCGGTCGAAATCAGAGAGAGAGAGAGAGAGAGAGAGAGAGAGAGAGGAGAGAAATTGTATATATGCAGCGTCGAAAAGCAGGCATCTATAGCACACGCCGCCGTAGACTCTCGTCCCGAGAGAATATCGCAACGCGAACGCGAGAGCCATAAGTCAACGTTATATTACCAAAAATACTTTAAAGTGCCACTCAGCACTGTGCGACTATGTGTATAGATATAAAGTCACTTATAAGCTCTCAGATCCCGGAATATCTCGCATATAAACGTATAGGGAAACTTGGGATTCTCTATATGCTCGTACGTCTCTTGGATCGTCGTCGGAGACTCCTCGAGCCGATGTTTTATCGCCGATGCTTTTAATGCCCGGCGACGCGGAAAATGGATTTTCTAATGTTGTGCTTTTGAGAAGGACTAAGAGAAATACTGTACTCGACGGAAGATCTTTTCAGTATCAATAGACCATTTTTTGATACAATATAATAAGCACTTTTATTTTTCCTTTATTAACCAATGGTCAAACTATGATATTATGTACAGCGTTGCAGTCGTTGTGAATTTTAAACGTTTAAATTATATTTAATCTAATCTTTCAATACGTTTATAGATTATTTATCATTTAAATTACTACAGGAATAACATTTCTTTAATTTCTTTTTGTGTATTCAAAATAAGATGTATTTTGTGATATTTATACTTTTCTTATATTCAGCGTATATTATTACGTAAAGACTCTTAGTATTCAAATTTTAATCGATCAATTTCATTTATGTGAACTCGAAGTTTTTTTTTAAATATTAACTAATTTGTAGAAGATGTAAAAAATACGTGCTTTATATTTCCTAAGGTTCGCTTACGAAAAACCCTTTAAAAAAAAGATGTTGTATTTCAGTATCACTGATATAAACGGTTTTACTTGCTGAAAATATTACGATATATAAGTGAATAATTTAGATGAATGCTAAAAAGTAAAAAATAATTTAATCTGCAGTTTAAGTATGATTTCTAACGGCTATTTATTACCTTTATTTAGAAAAGATCAAAGTTCATAAACTTAGTTTTAAAAGTTTATTCTTTTCATGAAACTAAAATTTCATGACATTAATGAGTTATGTGCTCCCAAAGTAATTTTTAAAGTAGAAGGGAATAAATTACATTTATAAGAAACTAGTTCTTTCAGTTCCTTATCGTCATCATAAATGTTTCAGATTACGGTATAAGAAGAAAATTGTATTTTTCAATTTATTCGTTTTGAACCATAAATTAAATCGATTGTAATCATTATTTGATCTCAATTTAAAATCAAAATCATAAAAATGAATTAATCGTAAATCTTAATGATATTATATTATAAATGTATTTTGTTACAATATCAATTTAAATTTCTATCTCTTTTATCATACTCAATATTTTATTATCTTGAATTTTATTATGTAATATTTGTTATTTTTAAATATTTGTTGTCAAATTTCTTCGATTACTTTTGTTTATGAATCAGTTGATCTATTGTATCTCTAACAAATTAATATTAATTGTAAAACCATGTAGCATAAATACTGTTATCCAAAGGAATAATACTTTTACTATAATTAAACTCTGTTCAAAATCATTATAATTTAGCATCATTTATATATTAATTGATTTAAAACTTTCAATGGCAATTTTCAATGAAATCAGAAATAATACAAAAATTTTAGTTATATAAACATTGTATTTACATTTCAATCAAAATTTAGTAATGCTAACAATACACTTCATATTAGTAGAATAATGATAAAAGCAGTTTACTAATGATAAAATACGCGCATGCGAAAAAGTAGAAAAAAGAGAGAAAGATAAAGAGCTACCAGTCATAAGAGTCGGAGTATTTCATATCCCTTTAGATTTTTGCCTTCTGTCAACAGCAGATCACGGTGCATCAACAGCCCCAAGGGGGTTGGAGGAGCTTGGAGGAAATTCCATAGTAAGACGAAAGCGCCTAATTCAACGAGATTCTCCCACGAGTGCATATAACTTTTGGGAGTTTCATTGAAGAATCGCAAACGAAAGATCGTCTGAAAGAAGCCAATTAGACTGTACGTATACAATACAACATACCTCTCACTCTTTCTCTCTCTCTCTCTCTCTATTCCTCTCACACATTTTTTGTCATTACGCACGCGTAGATTGTATGCGATGTATACCATCACAACCAAGATTCGAGCGATTCAGTTTTTACGCGACAATGAATCCCTTCTTTGCGTAAGGAATGTATGTGAAAAAGATACATATTGCTTTTGAAATTTTACTTATTCACAATGTATTTTATTATATTCATTATGTGCAACACTATTTATTGTGTTGAGTATATCCTGAACCAATAGAAGTTAAAGAATTTACACGATGACCTACCTTAGAATATTTTGCAAGATAAATAAAAGTATTTCCAACTATCATGGATTTTAAGATTTATACATTATCGTAATATCGCGAAAATTGCTGTTAATAATAATATTAGTAAAACAAAGAGAAAGAAAGGAACAGAAAGACAAAGAAAAAGAGCGTAGATGTCAGGAAATGAAACATATTTCTCCGTAAGAATCGCGAAAAAAGAAACGACTGTGGGTGAAACCGCGATGCCGAAAAGCATTTCACGACGTAAACTAAAATAATGCTCGACAGAATCGAACAAAAGCATGAAATATGGACTGCGCGGGCTACATGAGCAGAGCGTCCGTCGGTAACTTATGATACACTTCCGATTTCGGCGTCCACGGAAAAGAAAAAAGTATGGAGAGCGACGCGACAGACTCACGTAACGCTTGCACTCCATTACAGTTTCAGTAAAATCGAACGCAAAAAAATTCGTCATTCTTCCGTATTTTGAGTTTGCTTTTCGCTTGTGTTGTTATCAAAATCTTTTTTTGCGAAAGGTACTCTCAGATACATTAATTTGATGTATGATATTGCTAATGTTTTTAAGTGTTTACAAAGAAAACTCTAAGAGAATATTTTTGTTGTGTTACGCGCACAATTTTACAGTAGCAATGGTATGGAGGGTTATAATAATTTTCTATATGTACAATTATAATTATATCTTATAATTATATCTTCATCCTTGTAATTATAAATATAATATTCGAATTTCCGTTATAGTTTAATTCTTGCATACTAAGGAGAATATTGAGCTACTAAAGGTACTTATGATGGATGGTTTCATCGATCACTTCAAGTTTGATCTAACTGTCATATGTGCACTCTAAATTAATAAATGCTTCTGAATAAGTTTAATCGAATGATAATTTATAATTTAAAACTGCAAATTTATTTAAGAAATGAGTTATTTCATGACATTAGACATACTAACTTAAGAAATCACATACAAATCAAGTTTTTCTAAACTATCTAAACGAGAGCACAGCTTATAGATCGACAATTTGAATAGAATTAAAAAACCTTTCTAACATAAGTAAAAATTAAATTGCTCTTTTTAAATTTTGTCTTAAGATACTACTTATTAAATTTATTTGATTTATTCAATTTAAATTGAACGAATTAAATTACTCTACATGCCTATAGATTTTACATAATAATCATATAAAGAGAGAAGACAGATATTCATTTAAAAACGTTTGTTTCCATAAGATTTATTCACGGAATCACGGAATAAATTTATTTAGATTTAATATGTAAAGATCCCAGATAAAAGAAAGTATTTTATAATTTCATTATGTTAATGAAATTCTCTGTTATAAATTTTCTTATTATCGTATAAGCGACTATTACTTAACACTACTTCTAATTCTGCATATTCATAGTAAAATTCTTAACTAATGATTATTAGATTAATTTATAAGTAGTAAAATTAAAATTCTGTTACGGTATAGCTAATAAATACTTTTTAACAACGATTCATTTTTTGATAAGACAGTTTGTTCATAATAAAAACAATTTTATAATAAAAGTAATTTACGAAAGACAGTTAATTATCCTTATAGTAGGAATTATTTTAAGACAATACTATCTCTTATTTTCATACGAGCAGTATTCTATTTATTCATTTGTCTGGAAAGATTGTCGTCCAAACGAAATGTTAATAAAATTAACGATTTTAAAAGGGTAAATCAGTTCAATAAATAAATTTATTGTTGAAATCTCTTTACAAATACATTTCAAATATTTGTGCATATAATTTTCGATTCGCGCTCTTTGATAAAATCAACTAGTAAACGTTAAAAGCGTTAAAAACAAAGGTTCATTAAATTCGCGTGAATTATTACAGTTTCGTCGTTAAAGGTTTACTAGTAATCTAACATAAATCTACCATAAATATTCATGATTACCTAGAGCAGTCAGTAAATTCCACAGCAAGTCAGATTTCGATAAGGAAAATACAAAGGTTCTTATCAAGCCCCCAATTAATCTTAGTATTACATCGTCTCCACGCACCCTCTCACTGTCCCCTTATCAGCGCAAGCGCGTTACAATTGAAATCCCATCCATAGCAAAGTCCATCGTCGATGCACGCGCATGTACAGCTAACAATGCGTGGAATATCGAGTACTCGTGCCAAAGATTTCGGAGCTGTCGCTCACCACCTACCGACCAATTTGCATGTACTTTATAACAGACGAGCGTAATTATAAAGTCGCTCGTGGCGATCCATAAAGAATTCAAGGGCTCGCGTGCGTGCTCACCTACATAAAGAAGCCCAACGCACCGCGTCTAATATTCGAGGCTCGTAGGAGTCGAAATCGATTTGTACTCGGTGTATGTGTACTTGTACGCGCGTGCTTCTTGTCTGGGCTGTTGACCTCCGCCTCTCGCATTCACTCTGTCGCGCCTCCTTCGCGTATATCTTATATACGTGGGGAAAAGGTTTCCCAATGGTCATGTTTCTTCCGTTTGCATTCGTGTTGGTTAGTTTTCGACCCAAGATTCACGGCGGCGACCGCGTCTGAGACGCCGCTGCCCATGGAGCCATTTCCGTTTCTCGTTTACTCCCACCCTGTAGGAGGACGAATTAATTGTCGACAGTGGGAGCACGCCGTTGAAATTGATAACGTTAAGCATGCTAAGTTTTCGCGCGGCACTTCGACGGCGACTTCGTGCCGGATCTGATGCTCGATGAATGGACACGAAATTATTCAATGGTGCGTGAAGAGGTCGCCCGTGTGTGGGTGCACTGATATATGACTTATACCGCTTGGACGAGGAGCAAGGATCATCATAATGAATTATTAAATAGAGAAAAGCATTCGATCGTATCTGAATTTTCTTAATAAAAGCAACAAAAAGACTATTCGATCCTGTTATTTCAATTAATTGTACGGCATTAAAAGCTTATTCTATGTATTGTGTAGCTTATCGAATGTAGCGCACGGACAATTTTAAGTTAAATAAGTTTGAGAAGCAATTTAAATATCTTATAAACTTTGATCATATATTAATGGTATGTATATTGAGTATTTTCTTTCGCTTACAAGGTAATTTCAAGTAAAGTGCTCAATCAAATAAGCTGAAATAGAACCAAGTTACACTTGAATAATAACTCTTCAAATGAGTGAATCAAAGAAGATCAACAATGCTTGCTTCTCAACATTATTAAAAATTAATTTATTGAAGAAAATATTTGATAAAAGAACATTTTATTTGTATACCAAACAGAGAAATTAAAAGAAAATGCAATTTAAAGTTTCTGCTTTAATCATTATATCTTCAAGGATTATTCCTAATTTTAATTATAAAATGATATTATATTTTTATTTTTTCCTCGTGTATAGTTTATATTCTCATACTTTAAACGTGCTTTTCATGTTAAGTATTATATTATATATTTCATTTATCTTTCATAAGAGACTGTTAATTATGATTTGTCTTATTTAAAAAATATTAATATTGAAAGCGAATACATGCGTAATTTCTCTTTTTGTAAAATAAGGTAAGCCTTAATCTTAACAAAACTCATTATGGATATGAAGTCGTTAATAATTATAATTTTTAATATATTATCGGAAGATTATATGTACGAAGAAAATAAAACTTATCGATAAAAAAAGCTTTTTATTTTAAAAGCATTTTATTTTATTTTATTTTATTTCATTTTTATTCAATTTTGTCAAATTAACGTGACAAGTTGGTATGCAAAGTATAACATGTGAACATAAAAATGGATATTTGTATGTATCCATGTCTAAAATGATAGTTGCGTAGATTTTTATCTATGAAAATACATAATGACTTTATTATTTGTACATTGCAATTAAAATATTCTCGAAAATTTCGAATACTTACCTTTTCATAATTAAGCCTCTCGAGTTTCTTGCTTTAATAACATACTAATTGCCATTAATTGCCTTCGTATTCAAACGTAATTTTATATGAAAAAGTGCAATATTTGATGTCATTTTTAGAACATGTTTGTTTTTATGGTACTCTAATTTTCGTTATTAAATTTCGATTCGTAACCGTCGCTAGTTGTCTTATTATAACTACATTTTATTGAAAATTAAGATATTAATATTGTTTTTCTTTTACTCATTCGCTTATATCCTTGATAATTAACTAGAAGAGTACTTTTATATGTTTGAACAAATTACATCTAATAATATATTGCTTAGGCATATAATAATACATTGCTTGATACAGTTGTGTTAAATGTTAAAATTTGTTGTATGATTTATTCGAAAATTAGCATTATATTATAAGAAGGTGATAAATTAAATTTAGTAATTCTCATTATTGCAATAATATAATAAGAAAAATAATGTAGTATGTATGTTTCAAACAAGTGAAATATATTGTATTAGGCAAATTACTGGAACATCAAGTCATATCTTAATTTTCCCTAACTTTTGCGGCGGTACTTTCCGAGAAAGCATAAAAATTTAACATACAAACTCATAAATTTTCTTACCAACTATACCTCCACTTTGCTATTGGACACAAGAATTTCCGCTACATTATTCTCCTCGGCATTTTTGCATTCGCATTGTACACTCAACTATATACAATGAACGGTCGATTGTATATCCATCCCCTGCGCCCACTTTAACGGCTTACATTTTATCGTGCTTGCAAAAAAAAGCGGCCTCTAGAATATTCATAGAGAATGAGGTGGCCTAGGGTTAGGAAAGAAAGAAGCGGATATAAACTTAAGCGAGCGGTGGGCAAGCTTGTACATACATTAGTCGGTGCTCGCTCTAATAGACCGTCGACTAAGCATAAACTTTGTTTTCCATCCGCGCGGCATCGCGAAGAACGATAAAGGGTGAGCCAATAAAGCAAGGGGTGAGCTTTTTTCTTCTTTGCAGTAATGCTGGAAGGCGAAAAAGCGCCAGACTTCCGGGGCACTCGAAACGCGGTACCCGCGTGTCCGTGGAAATTTCATGGGGTCAATCCTTTGGGCCTTCGCGTGCAGCAACGCGCCATAGTCAGTACTTATGTCGACATGACGAATACTTACCCATTTTGCCCGCCGAGCTTGGCACAATGTATCACACTTTACGAGCTGTCTCTCTCTCTCTCTCTCTCTCTCTTTCTCATTATCGCGATCCTTTACAGTACTCTCTTTTGCTTGCGAAAGAGAGAAAAAGGAAGCGAGAAGGTGGGAAAATGACGCGAGGCTTGGCGGCACTCAGATTTTATTACGTTATTTTGTTAATGCACTGCTGGCCGCGCGAAGTGGTATACGCGAGTGTGTGCCTCGTATCCACCTCCACTAAGGATTAGTTTATGTGTATCTCTGGAACCCGTGATGTTTACGCTATGAAATACTTTTACACCTCGCCAAGACGTACCTATATCAGCTGCATTATAGGGCTCAGATTCACCTGCGTACGTGTGCGTCGGGTTTTGCTCGAACACGCGAGCGACCAAAATCCTGAACCGCGAGAATCACTACTTGCTGCGTGCTTTAATAGGAGCTCATTTAGACCGAGCGCAAGTGCTGACATTCTTTTCCAAGCGTAAACGTAAACAATATTTTACGACACTCCGAGCATTTTTCTAAGTGAATTTTGTAATCGAGTTGAAGTCATGATTTTTAATACCGGAAGCTAGACATTTTCTGTAGAAAATTAATGCGATTTAATTACGTAAACGGTAACACAATTAAGAGAAATATCTCTTTTACATGTAATACAAAGCTATTTATTTAAGACTTTTTACAAAGGCAATCTATAACTTTTCGAATGAAATTTTATTGATGCTCAATAAAATTTCTCATATATTTATTTTAATAAGAATTAATGTTGCAGAACTGTAAATATAAATCCTGGATATTGAAAAAGTTCTATAAATTTCAATAAAAATTACCTATTTAAAAATCGAGTATTTGTTCCAAATAAAATTAAGGGTACGACTTTTAATTATATTATAATTAAATTTTCTACGTTTTAATATTAATTCAAATTAACACGTATAAATTTACTTGATTTTATCGTGATTTATTTGATAATTTCTTTAATAAAAAATTATTTTAATACGACTTTATCGAAATATAATAAATCATAAAAGCTAATTTCTTTTCGTGTATTTATATAAAAAGAACCTTCATTCTGTAAAATGTTGAACATTGTATACTTAAATATGCTTTTACATACTAAAATAATATATGGTAAATCTAATTATCAAGCATCAATGCAATGAATTTATTAAGGTTTGTATTCCACTGAATGAAATTCAATATACATAACTACTTTGAGCGTGACGATGACATGCAAGAACAGAAAAATTACCCATGAATTCAAATGTCAATAATTTTAGACAACAATTTCATAATATAAAAATAATGACTTTAAAAAATATAAAACAAAGCATTCTTTTGTCCAGGTTATAAAGAAATAGACGTATGTTATCCACGTTTCTTGAAAAGACAAAACATAATCGTGCCAACAGCGGTTATCGTCGTCCATTTTAATCAGAGTTAATTTGAAAAATTTTCGTAACAGATAAACATTCATTTATTCTTTCAAGTTAATAATATTCTTCGCAGCCGCTCAGAGACTATGTGCACTCACTGTCAAAGCATAATAATGCACGCCGACTTAGCGGATTCTTTTTCATATCGATAATTAACTCTGCGAGGCCCGTACTATGGAACAAAGTTCCGTATCATCCGCAACGTGCATTGTTACGCACAAAAATCTTCGTTGCGCTCTCTGTAAATTTCTCGATCCCCGATCGTTTTCATTTGCGCTTGGTTCCCTCGCAATCTCTTTCATACGCGATGAAAAAAAAAGAAAAAAAGAAAGAGAAGGATGGAAAGAAGTCAGATGCATGAGTAAGAGATAGGCAAGACAAGAGAAGGAAAGAGATCGAGAATAACAACAACGAAAAAGGTATTCGCTATAACTGCCATCGGAATATATCTTCGTACAAAGCCACTGGCTCAACTGACGCTCTCGCATTTTCCCTCTTCCCGCGTCGCCTCGTCATTTATCCGCTTGTGGTTTTTCCCGCGCCCTTCTCCGTCAGCCCGCACGGCATTATAAAGCAGAGCGTTCATTACCACCAAAAAAAAGATAAGCGTAAGAAAAAAAACTTAATAAAGAGCCAGTGGCGTAGTCTGTCCGACAATAAGGCGCTGATAAGGAGACGCGTTTCTCGTTACAAACATACCGCCAGGCTTTCGCGTTTCGCCCACTTAAGGTAGTTCGATCACGTATCGGCAATTCTTAACATCGCGCAAATGCGTACCGCAATTACGAGCTGCCGACGACCATCGTGTACGACTGACAGACACGCTCCATATAACACTATTAACGAGAAGGAAACTCTAATTGAACGAGATTAGCTATAGGAGATCGAATAACCTAGTCTCACTTGTTTCTTTGTACTAGTCGGCTATCCTTTGGCCTGTCTTTTATTAAGGATTTTTTGTCATTTTATTATCATATAAATATTGATAAACTGCATATGCATTATTTAAACGTAAGCTTTTTTATTACACTGAAAATACTAAAAATTCGATTCAATTTTGTATAATACTTAGTAAATATCAACAACATTCAGTATTATTGATATCTTCCAATATTTTATTATACTATGATAG
The DNA here is from genome assembly GCA_018907045.1 of Wiebesia pumilae. Classification (NCBI taxonomy): domain Eukaryota; kingdom Metazoa; phylum Arthropoda; class Insecta; order Hymenoptera; family Agaonidae; genus Wiebesia; species Wiebesia pumilae. Next base: position 1,170,132 of record JACCHZ010000154.1, read on the forward strand.
AATATAAAGAAAACATAAAGAAATGTGAAATCAAACAAAAAAATAATATTTATTTGAATATAATAATAGAAAACCTACAAAAGCTTACTAAATAATTTATTTCATCAAAGCACCTAGATATTATATACGCAAACGTGAATTATTACACAGCAAAGAATTTTTCCTTGAAATAAATAATTTGGATTGGACACAAATTTCTTAGTTGCTGAAATTTCTTATTTTATTTATTAAAATGTGCTCAAGTAAATATAATAAAATAACAAGTACATAATAAAATGCATCGTATAAAAAGTAACTGAAATATAATTAGATTATGTGTGATTTAATTTGAAACTCAATGTAAATACATTAATAACAACAACAAATAAGCAATAAAAAATTATCTTTTTTATTAAAAATTTACAGCTTATAGAAACATTCAAAATGATAATAGGTATGATTTTTAAATACTTGAATTATATAATCATGCTGCTATTACTTGATAAGTATGTATTAGAGTTACGTCGTATTCGATTAATTGTTTCTTTTTATAATAAATAGAGTATATTTATTTAAAACATTACTATACTAGCACAAACTTAAAAATTATAGCTTAAAGCAAAGAAATGTCACAGATTGAGCATGTAATTATATTGGAAAACGAAAGATCTTGATAGGTATAAAAATTTACATAAGGGTTAGTGCTACTTTCTCACTTATGATCAATACGAATACTCGAACAATGATAAAACTGTACTTAGGCACTTGAACTAATCACGATTTAAAACATTAAAACCTGTTGAAAAAAATTTTATTCTTAAAGTAAAATATATGAGAAGTATAAGAATATTAATTGAAATTCAACAATTATACAAATTTCATTAACTCCTTCGAAATTCAAACAATTGTCTTAATAAATAAGTATCTCATTTCCATTAAGTATTTAGTTACAATTTAATAGGACTAACTAGAATTTTGTTTGAGCGTAAGGTTCATTTGTTAAAAAAAAATTTTGTGAACAGCATATCGGAAATTTTAATTGTAAACTTCAACAGTATTAACATTCAGTTAAGGGACCTGAGAAACTAGGGCGATAAATTTTACACGGCCTAAACGTGCACAAACAGTTCACAGTTTGGTCCACTTCTCCTAAACTTCCCCAGCTAACCACGTGGAGTTTACTACCAACGTTTAAACGTCCTCTCTCGTTTTATCCTTATCCTCGGTTATCTTTGCCTCTCTGTATTTGTCTCTCTCTCTCTCTTTCTCTCTTAGTCACCTATCCTACAAGCAGTTTCACGTCGTTAAGGGCTCGCTGTTGCGGTCCATGTGTCCACGTCGATCTGCATTCACCAGTTTTAACGTTGGCAATAATTTTTGTCGCACCTCGTAAATCATAACTCATTCTTACTCAAAGTAAAATGCAACGTTTGTATAGATGAGAGTGGAATATTATGCGTATGCATATAGGAGTGCAGCATGTGACGGTTAATGTTACGTTGACAATGTAAATCGCTCGACATTCACTAGGTTTTTTCGTAAAAATTGACTTTCTATGTTTTTAATGAAAAAAATTGTTCGATACTCTCCATATCATTTTTCATTTCTCAAATAATTTTATATGTAACAAATATTTAAAAATCATAATTTTATCGTTGCATTACAAAAGAAATATTTATTTCTTTTTCTGAAATTAAAGTTACAAAATCATTTTGGTAATTTAACATTTCCAAGATATAAACATAAAATATTAAGAATACCTTTATTCACATTTTAAAAATAAACTTTGTATGTGAAATATTGATTAAGATTTTAACTCCAAGTTATTAGATTTCAATTAGATTACACTCTAGTTCAGAGTAAAATCCAGTAAATTACGTTAATCATTAAATGTAATCGTAATAAATATAATAAACGTAAATGAATGCTTATCATAATGAAGCTAATATAATTATTAAATTACTTCCCAATCCTTTTTTTTCTTAATATTTCATGAAAAATATAACAAAAAATCGAAATCATGAAGTACTTATTAGACCGTCACTTTCGGTGTTTATTTAGCATTCCAAAAAGGCAGTATATCTTTGTTGATTCAGTAAATGGGCGAAGAAAAAATAAGCGTTAAAAAGACCTGTTATTGTCGGTAAACTTAAATCTAAATTACCTACGTCAATCATAACTTCGTTTTTTCTGATGGTGTAGGTTAATAAGTGCAACGCGAAATCGCGTGACTAGCAGTAAGTAAATACTGATTGTCAGCACCTTTTTTCACGAAAATGGGTATTTTTACTAGTTCTTTTCGTACTCCCAGACGTTACATAGTTCGAATAAACAATTTTTTTAACGGCGTTGATTGCATCTATGTAAAAACTGTCGTAAAATCAAAAGTAAAGCTTACATTCATATTCTTAAAATTCTATGATGAAATTTACAATTGACATAATAGTTATACAAGACAGTATGCAAATATTTTGTTGGTGATACAATTATTATTTTTCAATTTTATTTACCTTTCATCGAGTAATTTGATATTTACTTTTTTGAAATTTTATATAATAATTTAATTGTAAATATTTAATAGATAAATATGAAAATCCATACATGTTTATTTTAATTGAATTTATATAAATGAAATCCTTCATTATAATATTCAATTTCAAATTCAAGTTAAATCAGAATAATGTCATATTTATAATAGTAATACGTATAAATAAAACATTCATTTTAAATCTAAATAACGTAACAGCTATTATCAAGTGTTTTATTATTAAATATACCCAATTTTTCTTCCAGCAAATGGTTATCTTAAAATTTTCATGCTAAACTTTGGACCTCGGTAATCTTAAACTAGTTTTCCAATAAACTTTATAAAATGAAATATTTTATTTTATTTATTACACACACACACACACACACACACACACAATTTGAAATTTAATAATGCCAAGATTAATACCCTAGACAATTTTTATGATTTATGATTAGTCATTAAATATGAACAACAATTCAAGATCATAATTTAATAAAACTCCGTCATGTATTATTTATAAATGTTAGTTCGAATCTATATCAAATAAAAATCATATTGTACAATTCTTTTCTCTTATAATTAAAATAATCTATAGTGAAACGTTAAAGAAATATTTCCATATTGCTTACTCGCATAATTAAATAAAAAAGAGAAAATTTACTTTTCTCTTAATATTATTTATACTGTCAAAACGTAAATAATTATTTATTTAAAAAAATTTAGTACTTTGAAGTGCCAATATTTGTACAATATAAATAACCAAATATATACATCAAATTTCATTTAAGATACGTAATTATAGTTATCAATACTGTATTAAAATAAACAAAGAAATCTTTTTTTTCTATTCTAGTAGACTATTCTATTATTGCAATTGTCATTTCTAAATTTTAATCGGCTGACAACATATCTTTCTATGTAACTGAACAACCCTATATTTTGTCTGCTATATTTGGCGATCCAATCACAAGAGGAACGATCAAAAATATATTAAAATCTATAAATTGCAGTAAACCTAAACTTATAGAATTATCCGGTATTATGCACTTACAGTTAATAAACAATTATTATACAAAAAATAACTTATTGAATACATCTACAACAATAAATAATAAGAAATAAAAATATTAAATAAAATAAATCATTAAAAAAATCCAACATTCTTACAAAAACGTACAATTAATTTTAGATTTTAATAATATGTATAGATATATAGACCGTTTATAAGAATTTAGGGTAATAACTACGTTATTCTGAGCTTTATCTCTCAAAGGAGAATATTTGAATTTTGAGTAAAGTGTTTTCACTCGTTTATTCCTAATAATCGCTTGACTTGATTACCTTATTAAGAAGAATAAATTAAATTAAATGTTTGGTAATGAAGTTAACTTTTAAAAAGTTATAATTTGACAATAATAGATAAAGAGAGACATAATAAAATAAATTTATTAATTAAAATAATTTATAAATAGTTTAGTGAAATCCAGTGTACCTCCATAAGCACAAACAATACTAAATATTCTGTACACCTATACAACCTACTACAGTCACAATTAATAACGTTATTTTAAAAAATCTGTAATTATGTTGCATTTTAAGAACTCATATATGATTGTATTAAACAAAGTAAAAATAAAGTGTAAGTATCTAAACTTCGTATAAAAAATTTTAATTAGAAAAAAATTCATTGGGCTTTTTTTATTATTACAGCATCTAATCTAACAAATCTTATATTTTTCGTATATTACAATTTAATTATTTTAAGTGAATAGTTGAACTATGTCTTTAATATTAATTTTAAAGTTAAATTAGTATTTAGATAAGTTGTAAGGACTTCGGAGACACTCTGTGATCTCATTAAGCAGGAATGACCCACATGAACTATACATTTAATCATTTATCCATATTAAATTAAATTTTATTTAAGAATAATCATCAAGCGCTTCTAATGAAAATTAAAATTTTATACACAATCTGTAAAACCCATATATTTCTCCAATTATAAGTTTTTCAAATTTTTAATTCGTAAAACACGATAAATTCAAAATAGATGGAAATCGAATTAAAATCTAATTTTAAAAAATATAAAGTACTCCCTGCATATCTATCGCTGAACATCGATAATCGTGATACTTATGTCATAAATGAGCTGTAATAACATTAGCGGCATAAATATTAGCTGATGAAAACAATTTTCCATGTAAAACAACATTGATTCGTTAATTAAACGCCCGTCAAAAAATCAGCATTTAAAGAGAGGTAAAGTGAAAAAGCTCGCACTGACAACCCGTGAGATGAATTCAAGATCCAATAGAGTACTCAATTATTCCCACCCAAGAACAGAGAGTGACTGCGGCCGCGCACGGTATGATATGCGCCATGATGTATCGCGCATGAGAAGGAAAAAAGGCGCCAATCGTTTATCTTCGTGTCGAATCTTTCTCCCCGAGCGACAAATAGACGCGGTTGAGATTCAGAAAGAAAAGGGCGTTTGGGGGTGAGAAAAAATCATCGATGGTCACGTGCCGTGCCGGTCGAATTAATAATGAAACGTCAAAGTCTGACAATCTTTTTCTCTCTCTTTCGTTCTCGCTTTTTGGGTTAAAGGGGCGTGTGGTGCACGCGTGTATGAGTAGCTGATCGGGAAAACGTCAAACGGATAATTCAAAGGCCGTAAGAGTGCACGTGGCAATGCCGTTAGGATGTGTTCCACGAATCTACATTATTATGTACATGTGTTCTATACCTGTGCTTTTTGTTGGCTGCATTAGGCGCGTTTTAACGGGCTGCGAGTTCATTTGTTAAAGTTCACTTCAATTAGAGAAATCTATTTATCTTCATTTGCAATCCATTCGATGCGGAAATCGCCGTGATCCGGGTGCGACAATGACAGCGGTGGTGAATTTAATTTAGAACAAGCGAATTCGTGATTTTAGGTCTGTAAAATGTAGATTAATTATCTTCTCATAATTTCCTTATTTAAAATCCTTTTAAAATTAAAAAGAGTCTATGATGGATTTTAAATGTAATTTTATTAAGCTGTTTTTAAGAAAATGATTTTCTGTAAGTTAATGAAAAGTATTTTTAAATGAAAACGTTCTTGCTGAATATATATTAGCTAGATTACGACTTTATTCGTTTTTAATTATTTTATCATTTTTACACAAAAGTTTTGCACCTTCAAAATATTTGTTGATACTTTCATATTTCTTGAATATTTTTTAAAACTGTTTTCTGAAAAACATTTGTTTAATTTCTTGAATTTGAAAAATACAATCTTCCCATCGTTTTCTACGACTTTAGAAAGAAAAAAAATGTAATTGAGTAATTTTTTTATAAATACAGTGATTACAGGATTATTACATATTCTTGATAAAAAAAAGTCTATAGAAGTATTGATTAATAGGTAGTATCAGATAAGTCATCAAATTTTTAGAAGTTGCTTTTAAATTTAATGAATATCTTCGTACAAATGTTAAACATTAAAGTAATACAATATTAATGTTTATCCAAACCATTTTTTGGATATAATAATTAAATAATAACGAATTTTAATAATCGTACAATATACACAATATAAGCATTTGAATGAATTTCTAGTTATAACTTCTAATCACAACATATAATAATCATTGAAATTTCATGATTCCTTAAGAAATACTTACAATTATAAGAAATATTTTAAAAAATATATTCAAATAATTTACATTTGTTAAAGAATAATCAATTAAAAATATTAAAACTATAAAAATTTATTATAAAATCTTCATCTCAGTATACTAATACAAATATCGAACATAACGTGGTACGAAAGAACGAGAAAGTTGATAGTATTGTTAACAACAAATAAACAAGTTCGGAATTTACAATGGTATCTATTACAGTTAATTGTGTTCATATGATAAGCACAAAGTACAAAAAGAACTTGATAGAGATATCCTGGCAAACAACACTTCTGTAATTGTAAACATGACAGAAAATAGAGAAAAACTCTTATGAAATGCCTACTGGGGAATATTAATTGGTTTAGACTCAGACCCTTTCTGAAGAAGAACCTAAAACTCTCAGTCGCATGTTTTGCCGCTACGATATCCAATACGTAACTTTTTACTGTCAGAGGAAACTATAGCTCCTTCAAGTGGAGATGAGATTTTATCCTTAAGGAATGGACTAAATAAGCGATCGATAATTAAGAAGACATCGGGAACGTAAAACTACTGTAAAACACCCATGCACAAGAAAATTTCGTATATCTCAATATTCACTATTTTGAGCACGATTTTAGTTTTATCTCAAATAAATAATCCAAGTCAAAATTTCTTAGAAATAAATTTTCATATTTTATTTTCAATTACATAATATTCAAATTATTAAAGAAACCCATGACTTTTCGTATATCAATTAGCAGTTTTCATTTAATATTCCATTGAAAATGACAATATGTTTTACCGATCTGCTTATTTATTTGTATTAATTTATTTAAATTATCCAAAAGTTTTATTATACATACTAAAATCAAATTAACTAATTAAGATATTTGATTCATAAAATAGCATTTCAATAAGTTTTCCTCTAATAATAATATAAATAAATTATAAATTGATAAAATCATTAAATTATATTATATTCACGAAATTAATGAATATTACAGTATATCATTTAAACTGACAATTGATTTTCATTGGCTTTCTTACTTATTATATCTTAAACGATTTTTTATAAAGACAATATTCTTACCAAAATTTTCAAAATGGCATTATACTAACACATTTTTCACATTTCGTATCAAGATCTTTCTATACAAGCACCATGATTAACAGTAATTTGATATAAGATTTATGAACTAATTTGAGTTGTAAATGTAAAATGAATAGAATGCTTTGGAAATTGTACATGCAAAAATGCCTTAAACATATAACTGAAATGCATATGATTCGCATGTTCGAGGCCCATATGGAAATCTGCGTACAATATTTACGCGACTTATAAAATCCGTAAGTGCTCATATTCGACTTCTACATAATCAGGATGCAATGTACAGTGTTTATTGCACAGTCAATTTTAACCCACTGGCATAAAAATGTGTAAAAATAAATCTTACAAGTCAGTGACAAAATAATATGATATTAGATTTTTTAATTAATTAAAAATCCTCATCAAATCCTTAAGTAGAATTATAAACAAAGTTATAAAATTTTAAGCTTATTTTCTAAATATATAAAAATAAAGAAGAATAATGATAATAAATTTATTTGTGATGATATTATAATTTCTAAACTTCCGGAAAATAGAAACATTAATTAGAAAATTAGAAAATTAAAAAATTATAAACATTAATTTTACTATGCACATTGTCAAATTATTTAAGAATTAAAAAGTGAATTTATAATAAATAGTAAAACAGTAAAATAAAAAATTCTTGGTTAAAAAAATAAAATTTGTCAGTATATTGTTTAATTCTTTTATCTATCATTAATTATAATACAAATAAAATGAATAAAATTTTAAAATTTCCAAGCAAAGAATAGAAATAAAACTATATTTATATTTCAATTAGCTTAACATTTCAATTTTAAAAAATATTTAAATGAACCGTAAAACACGGTTTTTCTTTCAATCAAAAGATATTTAACGACACATGCTTGTATTAAAAACATTTTGAATATTTTGTTCTTAGCAAACGTGAAACTATTTAGTAACACTTTCTTCAATATTTACAATATTCTTTTCACTGTTTATTAACAAAATATTTAACCTAAAAATAATTTTTTTAAGTTCAATAAACTCACTTTTGTTATGCTAGTTTAGAAATTTCTATAAGTTTTTTAATTAGAGCTCAGTATTAAAAATTTATTTATGAAAAAAAAAAGCATGAGTAAAAATTACATACGAAGTTGTTTTTTTTTTTTATAATTGAAACAAATAAACAACCAAAGAATATGTAAAGTTTTTCTACAGTTTTCTGTAAAATCATATAAATTATGAAAAAGTTTGTATTACTTTGCAAGGAAATATGTTATTAGCATTCTCTACAAGTACGAAGTTTCGTAAATTACATTGGAATCATTACTAAAATGTAATAAGATATTAAATTCATTATTGTAATATCAGACACCAAGTGTACGTTTGGTTCTAAATTCATTCTGATTCATTAGTAAAACCGTGCATTAATATTCCTCGCTTTTTTCATTTTCTGGTTATATACAAAAATATCATTAATAAATTAAACTGCTTGCATTAATATAAAATAAAACGAATATACACTGTACGAAAGTTCTGTAATTTTTTTAATATTTATTCAATATGTCATTTTAATACTTTAATTGTTTAATTGCTGATTGCAGTCTTAGAACATTAAATTTTTAACCCTTGAAGTTATTAACGTATTACATAAAGTACTAAATTCGATATAAGTAACCTTTACAAACTCAGAATATTAATAATTCAGTGCTTCAACGTATACAACAAAGAATTACTGAGAACAGAGAAAAGCTGAAAGAATTTTATTAACAAGTATTCTATATAATATTAGCCAACTAATGATAAATAAATAAATAAATAAAATTAATGATTTCTGTGTAGGATTTTCTTGAACTTAGAAAACGATACAATTTCTTCCATATTTTCAAAAATTCGCTAGAAACTGACACGATTCAAGATTTATTTAAAATATTCAAAAATATTTTTATTAACATGTCATTAATAATTTGATTAAAAGAACTCATGGACTGCAGTGCAGAAATATTAATTACTTAAAATTCATTAAATGATAATTTAAGACACCAAATATAGTCCAAATATTCAAAAATAATTTGTCATAAATATCAGAATCATCAGAAATAACATGTCATCGATAATTTGATTAAAAAAGACTCATAGACTCAGTGTAAAAATATTATTTACTTAAAATTCATTAAAAGATAATTTAGAACATTTAACATTACGAAATTTACAAATATAAATTTGTAAATATTTGGAATTGAATCATTTTTATCAGATGTAATCAATCCCTTTCATAGAAAAATTCATAGAACTGTATACAAACTAGAAAATATAATATATAATTACATTAATTATATAGTTTAGTTCAGTTGTAGATTATACCTTTAAAACTGTCACATATGTTGTATAATGTATTATTCAATAAAAAGAGATTTAGTGTTCATCAGTGAGTGACATTTTAATTTATGTAGATTATTAATTAGATTTCACATTTTAGTTATATAATTATTTTACTGAATCATAGATTAGGATTTTAATCTTTATTGAAGAAATTTGTAATTATTCAAAATTTTTATCGTGCATACATTCAACAATGAAGTTGCATAGTTATAAAAATCCACTTTACATCGATTTGACTATAACTTCCATCAAGAGATTTATTAAATTATGTTGATTATCGAATTATGTTCGAATATCATGTAAATCAAGTTAAAAATAATTGCTCAAAAATTTAAGTTTTTTAAAATTCAATGAAAATCAGTTTCAGAACCATTCATTCATTATAAGAGTTTGATATTATCAGAAATCGGATTGGATTATCCATTTATTTATTTTTTTACTTAACAATAAACTATTGAAACATTTTATATAATAAAGTGAATGTAGTCATTAGTTATAAAATTTTATATTAACATTTGTATTGATATTATTATTATTCTAAAAGAATCAAAATTATAATTAATTCGATACGCAAATTTTATGTATGCCTTTTTTAAATAAAAGTTTTTTAATCCAAATTATTTAAGTAAAAAAAAAATTTACATTATAAACTTTTAAATTGTAAATATATTACAAAACATAAATCAATTCTTAATAAACGCGTTTTTAACTGCAATATAATTCGTTTTAATAAATATCATACTCTAGCAGATTACATTCACGAAAAAAATATTCAATTTGCACTGCATTTCAATAATTGTGCATCATATTTTGACAGTAATCTTTATGAAATTTCACATAATTATAATCGCTACATGCTATAAAATCAAACAAAATATTAACCAATCAGACAACTTTAAAAAATTATTGAAATACATGTATTTGCTAGTATCGTTTAATATAAAAAATACATTTTTTACAAAATAAAAATTAGCTTTTATGTAGTCCTCTAACAAACTTTTCAACTCTCATAAGTTATTTTTTATATTGCCATTCAAATATGCAATATCTGACTTTCTGACAAAGTTATTTTATGTACTGTTTTACAATAACTATACTTCCATTACTTTATTTAATAATATACCGATGGTTTTATTTCCTTTTAATTTTTTTATTATACACGAGAAAGTGAAAGTAAAAGATTTACTTTAAAATATTTCTTTAAAAATATTACAATATATTTATTAAATAATACACATTTCGGTTGGATATATTTTTTTCAATGAAATCTTTTAGTTTTTAAAGTTCCTACCATTTACATTTATGTAATAAATACAACACTTTAAAATTAACTTGAAAAATAATACTTATAAAAACTAACATAAGAGGTAAAAAATGTTATTTTCTAGTATAGTTAAATTTTACTTAAAGTAAATTATAGAACTATTTTATAGTACTATAATTAAAAAAAATAATTATGAAATTCTAATAACTTGACCACATAATGTATCTGGATTAAAAATAAATAGGTTATTGTGAGGTCTTTCTTTTTGTGAAACTGTTTTGATAATTTCCTGTCCCATTACACCTCCAACGATAGCACATACAGGACTAATTTGAGCATACAAATCTCCACTAAAAATAGATTAGGAATTATATTTTTCAATTTTTAATTAAATTAATTTCAAAAAGAAGTATTTTACTTACTTTACCAAATGATCTATTTTATTACCAAGATTATATTTATCGATAACTAATTTAGCTTCATCCTTCAAAACATTAGTACTTCTTTCATTTGGCAATGGATCTCTTTTATGCTTTTTACGAAAATTCAACAAAACTATAAAAATTAAAAACTAACTTGAATAGAGAAAAACATAATTTTTAACTTAATAACGGATTGAAAAATTTAATCAATACATACTAAGTAGTAAATAATATGTATCAGAGTCCTTTGGAAGATTAGATGCATCTAGAACTTTCTCAAATGGAACAAATTTTTCAAAACTTTTTACAGTTACGATAACTTTTTCAAATTTTTCCTTGCTAATAGGTTCACCAGCTTCCAATTTACAAACTTTTTTTGTTTGTATTACATCTCTAAATAAATGTAATAAATAAATTAAATTAATTTAAAAATTAAAAAACTTACTGATTTTTAAAATTAAAGAAAACAATTTATAATGATATAACTATTTAAAAATGAGTTTAATATATGCAATCATAAAAATACTTAAGGTACTTTTATTAATTGTTCACTCAATATATAAATTTTATTTTATATAACTTATTAAAAATTTTTAATATAAACTTAATAGTGTTACTGCTTACTCAGCAAACTCATGTGTTATTAAATCTGCAAATGTAAATCCAAACGTTCCCCAAACATCCCCAGCAAAAAATTTTTTGTTATATTTTCTACAAACTGCATTGATTCTTTTCATTTGCTCTATAGTACATTCAGTAACACACACAACATCATAATCTTTAAAATATTCTTCTGATTTATCATCTATATTAGATGAATCAGTAATCATATGAACCATGGGATTTAAATTTTGTGCTCTTGCTAATGATGCTTCAGCTCGCTAAAATTAAAAACGAATTTATTTATACAAAATATATCTTTATAACTAGCACTTCTAAAATTAATCATTTAACATTGACTTACATTTTTACCAATTTTATCTCTGGATATAAAGAATTGAGAACAAATATCTTGAGAAGAAACTAGGTGATGATCTAAGAATGTAACTGACTTAACTCCAGCAAGAATAATATTTTTTGCCACTTCTGCTCCATATCCATTTAATCCTACTAAAAGAATATTTGCAGCTCGAAGTCTATATTGCACCATAATAATAATTAATATGTTATGAACAAAATTTTTTTTAAAGTAATATTAAATAAATATGATGTTTAAGAAATATGTGATATTCAATAACTGCAAATGTGCAACAGTTAGGCGTGTAACAAATTAGAAAAGTATTTAATAAATGCATACATTTTAGATACTACATATTTTCTAATTTTAATTTTATAAGAATTTATCGTAACTTTGCTAAAATTTTGAATAAAAATATAAGCTTTCAATAGTACCGCCAATTTTGAGGTTATGTAAAACAGTATCTTACCGTTTTTGAGAATCAAGACCCCACAGACGAATTTGTCTATCATACAATTCAGCCTCAGCATCCGTTAATTCTGAATTATTTTTTTGATCAACCATCTTACAATATTTTTCTTAAATTAATTAAAGAAAATTGAACTTTTAATTTCAAATAGATATTATTTTATTACAGTTTAATTTTCACTACATTTACACCATACAAAGCTATGACTGCCACTGCGCTGCTATTGGATTATACTTATCAACGAAGATGAAAAACAAGATCACCGATCAGCATAAGTGAACACGGTTACGAATCTTATTAGCAATGTGCTGCTGCCTCTAGCGGATTTCTTAAACAGATCTAACTTTGGAATTCTTAGAAAAACGTAAAAAGTCGAAGATAAGGTGAACACGTAAATACCTATCTCCGAACAATTAATGCCACTATAGGTTGAAAAGAAAGGAAAAACAATAGGAAGAATTAAATAAATTTATTATTTTCTTAAAATAAAACTAAATATAAAATTATTCCTTTTAATTTTATAAATTATTTCCGTAGGTAGAAATGCAGTAAAAGACTTCTGGAAAAAGCTCTATGCATTTAAAATTGTAACAAAGAAATAAAATTAATTTTAAGAAATACAATTAAGATTTATATAATAAATGATAATAAATGATATAATAAACATAATAAATGATAAATATAATAAATATAATAAGATAAATACTAATAAACAAATTTTTTAAATTTTTTATAAAAAAATATTCTAAATTCTAATTATCCAATAACTATAATTTCACAAACTTTATCATATTTTATTTCCAAACATTTGACATTACTTATTATTTTATTTTAATTGTATCAATAAAAATTACTTCGATTTATATTAATAAATAAAATAAAATATGTTGATTAAACTATTTTACCTATTTAAAACTAATGAATAGTCTTTCGCATAATATTTAAGAGGTTAATTGAAGCTGACACGATTATAAATGGAAGAAAAATTTTGTTGCATTTTCCCAAATTATATATCTTTAAGAATAAAACTGTCAGATTGCACATAGCTTTATTATTAAAGCTGATATTTAAAACCTATTTTGAACACCTACGTAAATACGGGAAGTAGTATCTATGCTAATTTTCATAATTTTATATTCTGAGCATAATAAACATTAAGGTACTATAGATGAAAAGATGTACCTTCATTATTGAGCATTCCTAAGTATCGAAAAATTTTATCATTAATAGTTATCATTCTATCCATCTTTTTGCTACATTACAAATACAATATTATTTTCTCAGGTTTGTTTCTTTATACAAAAAAAGTACTAACAATGAAATATCCCGAGATGTACCTCCCCGATTTTCTTGATATTATGATATGTTGTAACATATCAAAAAATATTAGACACGCATCTTTTTTACATGCTACGTCGATTCAGGGGGTGAAAATCACCCTTAAAGTTTCTCCTCGAAAACCGTTTTCTTTTTCTAAATTTTTAAAATTTTTTTAAATTAAGAAATTGATTTTTCAAGGCTGAACTATGAGGGTGTTTTTTACCCCTCAAAATATATTTCTCATATTTTTTAAATATATTTTTATATTAATGTAAATATCAGGAAACTCTTGTTAGGGGTAGTTACTTTTTTGAATAAATTTTTTTCAAAAACCCCAAGACACGTCAACTTTACATCTCAATATTGTTTACCATAGAATGATTTTTCATGAGATTCGTTTAATTTAAAATTTCTGGAGAAACAAAAAGAAAAAAAATCATATTTACCCTTATAAAAAATTGGGGATATAATCCTGTGGAGTAAAAGTAATTTCTACATCAGCATTTTTTCAAAAGAAATAATTTGAGTTGATTTTATTCCAAAATTTTAATTCGTATTTGAGATATTAAAAAAAAACTATTTTCGAGGATAAAATTTGACGCGTGTCGTTAAATTTTATACGACTCGCATTGACCGCGTTGTGCAGGTCCGGACCAGAGAGGATGACTCATGGTGAGTTACCCAACGCAAGTAAAATCGAAGCGACGCATACTGAGGAAATGAGGCCCGACATTTTCCCGTTAGGATGCCGCCGCGTTGATTGGAACGGCGTCACTTCAACGGGAGGCGTTCTTTTTATAATTGACGCGGCGTGGCTTCGGCGGGAAGCGTCCCTTTTGCGATTAGCGCGGTTAGTTGAGTGCATTTCATCAACTTTAAGGATGCTTTTCACCCCTTAAATGACGAGATAACACGTAAAAAAAACATCCGTCTAATATTTTTGGATATGCTACAACATATATCACAATATCAAGAAAATCAGTGAGGTACACCTCAGGACATTTCTATGTAAGTTAATACACAGTTTTTAATGAATAAATATATGTTTCATCTCTATATTATTAAAAATATACCTTCATAACAGCGAAGTAAAAATGTTCTAAATTTAATAAAATTCTATTTGAGTTGTGTATATAATATTATGTTATATGTATTTATGAAAAATTAAAGAATAAAAATTGAGTAATAAAAAATTAAGTAATAATAAGAATCAAACGCAAGAACAAGTTATTTTTTATTTATATTAAAATAAGTTTAAATTTCAAATTTTATAATAAAAATAATTTATAAAAAAAATTAACATTTCACTTTCACATTTTATAATTTACTTGTACTATATATTTTATGTAACATCGACAAATTTTCAATTCATTTTAGAATAAAAACTTCATGCACATATAGGGTTTTACCTACACCGGTTGGTACAAATCGTGATTGAATGAAAGAAGAGTTGTACTCGCCTCAATTAAGATATACAACAGAACGTACGACCCTTGCAGAATAATTCGTTCTTGGTATTCAGAGAAAGAACCGACAGGAAAAGATTCAGAAGGACACGAAGGAAAAATTCAATCAACTCGACTTCTTTTACTCTTTTCTTCCAATATCACACCGAAACCAATATAGAAAAACGATTCCACCAGCGCCACGTCATCTTATTAAAAAGTAATAATCAAGTAGTTGTATCCTTTTTGGCTTTTTACTCCTGTACCCTTCATTGGTGAAAAAATAAAGAGATCCGCTCTTGTCAGGGCGAGAATGATAGTAACAAACAGCATACGACCAATCTGTCATTTTCAAGACGAATTCAAAAGAAATCCACGAGGAACTTGCCTAACCCAGCATAACCCGTTTCTCAAGATGCCTTATATACAAACTTTCATTCATTTGTGGAGAGGTTTGCTGCCTCTTCACGACATTTGAGACATTGTATTGCCAGACACTCGCAGCTTCTATTAAAATACATCGTCGTTAAATTCATATGTGATAAATAAATATGACTCAGACATTGCTAATAATCACAATAATGAAAATCCTTACTCAAGTACTAGAGTTGGTTTAAACTCAAATATATTTAGTAACTATTAATGATTTCTATGATAGGTGGCTTGAATTTAATAGTTTGTTTAAGTTGATGATCCATGATAAAAAAAATTTGTCGGAATTCATAAGCTGCATTAGATTGATGCCAATCTGAATCTCTTCAAATTATTCTTTAATAGCACTTCATAATTACCGCGGGTTTATGACACATTATCAAATGGATTTATTAATAAAAATCATTAAAAATTTCAAATAACATCAAGTTAGCAGATCCGGAATTCTTTAAACTAACCGAGACCTATGCGTTGATTGGGCTAAATTTTCTTACTATTTATTATGCTTAGTACAAGTAGCAGCAAATTAACACGGTGCGAAATTAATAAAATCCAATCTAAGATGAATTATATAAGGTAAAATCGGCGATTCAAAAAACAAAAATTGTAGCATTGTTTTTGTCTCTCGATTCAATTTAGCAGGAAATAACGAAATTTCAAGACGTTCGTGAAATATTTGAAAGTAAATTTTTTTACGAAGAAAAAAAGATTAGTCACAAATATAAACAGTTAGGCTTCAAATTAGGCCTCCCATGAAGAGCAAGAAAAGGTCCTCATACACAACCATGTCTCTCCGACGCAGGACGCCTTGGTGTTGGAAAATCCATAGGCCACCTTACCCAATCTACTACTAGCTCCAGTTAATCTGACATGTGCTACGTCATGTGAGAAGTTGTTGCCACCAGTGCAAAATCAGAAACGTTCACCAGGATTGATAAAGATTCGATATAATTTTTAAAAAATTATATAATCAAATTATTTTGTTATGTATACTTGAAAAACAGGATCTCATGACGTAATTATAACCATATAATTCGATAATTTTTCAACAATTTTTATATGAAGATTCGATATAATTGAACAATAATTTTAAAATCAAATTATATTATTATATATACTAGATAAATGAAACCTAATGACTGAATAATAACGATATATTGCAAAAAATTTTCAATACTATTAATATAAAGATTCGAAATAATTTTTAAAAAATTATATAATCAAATTATATTGTTATATAAACTTAAAAAACAAGATCTAATGATTGATTTATAACTCTATAAATCAATAATTTTTCAATAATATTGATATAAAGTTTGGATATAAATTTAAAAAAATTATATGATCAAATTATATTTTTGTATATACTTGAAAAATAAGAAATATTAACCGATTTATAACGATATAATTCAAAACTTTTCAAGAATATTGATATAAAGATTGGATATAATAGAAAAATAATTTAATAATCAAATTATATTATTTTATATACTTGAAAAATGATATCTATTGACTGAATAACAACGATATATTTCAAAAATTTTTAAAGATTATTGATATAAAGATTGGATATAATTGAAAAATAATTTCATAATCAAATTATATTATTATATATTCTTGAAAAATGAGATCTAATTACTGAATTAAAACGATATATTTCACAAATTTTTCAAGTCTATTGATATAAAGATTCGATATAATTTTTAAAAAATTATATAATCAAATTATTTTGTTATGTATACTTGAAAAATAGGATCTCATGACGGAATTATAACCATATAATTCGATAATTTTTCAACAATTTTTATATGAAGATTCGATATAATTGAACAATAATATTAAAATCAAATAACATTATTATATATTCTTAATAAATGAAACCTAATGACTGAATAATAACGATATATTTCAAAAAATTTTCAAGATTATTGATATAAAGATTGGATATAATTGAAAAATAATTTTATAATCAAATTATATTATTATATATTCTTGAAAAATGAGATCTCATAACTGAATAATAACGATATATTTCAAAAATTTTTTAAGACTATTGATATAAAGATTGGATATAATTTTTAAAAAATTATATAATCAAGTTAATTTGTTATGTATACTTGAAAAATAGGATCTCATGACGGAATTATAACTATATAATTCGATAATTTTTCAACAATTTTTATATGAAGATTCGATATAATTGAACAATAATTTTATAATCAAATTATATTATTATATATACTTGATAAATGAAACCTAATGACTGAATAATAAAGATATATTGCAAAAAATTTTCAAAACTATTAATATAAAGATTCGATATAATTTTTAAAAAATTATATAATCAAATTATATTGTTATATAAACTTAAAAAACAAGATCTAATGATTGATTTATAACTCTATAAATCAATAATTTTTCAAGAATATTGATATAAAGTTTGGATATAATTTTAAAAAATTATATGATAAAATTATATTCTTGTATATACTTGAAAAATAAGAAATATTAATCGATTTATAACGATATAATTCAAAACTTTTCAAGAATATTGATATAAAGATTGGATATAATAGAAAAATATTAATAATCAAATTATATTATTATATATACTTGATAATGAACCAAATGACTGAATAATAAAGATATATTGCAAAAAAATTCAAAACTATTAATATAAAGATTCGATATAATTTTAAAAAAATTATATAATCAAATTATATTGTTATGTATACATGAAAAATAGGATCTCATGACGTAAATATAACCATATAATTCGATAATTTTTCAACAAATTTTATATGAAGTTTCGATATAATTGAACAATAATTTTAAAATCAAATTACATTATTATATATTCTTGATAAATGAAACCTAATGACTGAATAATAACGATATATTGCAAAAAATTTTCAAAACTATTAATATAAAGATTCGATATAATTTTTAAAAAATTATATAATCAAATTATATTGTTATATAAACTTAAAAAACAAGATCTAATGATTGATTTATAACTCTATAAATCAATAATTTTTCAAGAATATTGATATAAAGTTTGGATATAATTTTAAAAAAATTATATGATCAAATTATATTCTTGTATATACTTGAAAAATAAGAAATATTAATCGATTTATAACGATATAATTCAAAACTTTTCAAGAATATTGATATAAAGATTGGATATATAGAAAAAAAAATAATTTTATAATCAATTATATTATTATATATTCTTGATAAATGAGATCTCATGACTGAATAATAACGATATATTCAAAAATTTTCAAGACTATTGATATAAAGATTGGATATAATTTTTAAAAAATTATATAATCAAGTTATATTGTTATGTATACTTGAAAAATAGGATCTCATGACGGAATTAAAACCATATAATTCGATAATTTTTCAACAATTTTTATATGAAGATTCGATATAATTGAACAATAATTTTAAAATCAAATTACATTATTATACATTCTTGATAAATGAAACCTAATGACTGAATAATAACGATATATTGCAAAAAATTTTCAAAAGTATTAATATAAAGATTCGATATAATTTTTAAAAAATTATATAATCAAATTATATTGTTATATAAACTTAAAAAACAAGATCTAATGATTGATTTATAACTCTATAAATCAATAATTTTTCAATAATATTGATATAAAGTTTGGATATAATTTTAAAAAAATTATATGATAAATTATATTCTTGTATATACTTGAAAATAAGAACTATTAATCGATTTATAACGATATAATTCAAAACTTTCAAGAATATTGATATAAAGATTGGATATAATAGAAAAATAATTTAATAATCAAATTATATTATAATATATACTTGATAAATGAAACCAAATGACTGAATAATAAAGATATATTTCAAAAAAATTTTCAAAACTATTAATATAAAGATTCGATATTAATTTTTAAAAAATTATATAATCAAATTATATTGTTATGTATACATGAACAATAGGATCTCATAACGTAATTATAACCATATAATTCGATA